>OX411306.1:89434276-89444276 GCA_948150685.1 Rhaphigaster nebulosa | reverse complement strand
GACGTCTCTACGTACGTTCTTGCATGCGTTATTTCGCATAACTCAAAAACAGTTAGCCATAAAAAGTTGAAATTTTTTATTTAGGGTGGATGTAAAATCTAGTTGTCAACCTCCCTTGTTGGTTACTGCATGATCACCGGAAGTGGTACTTTAATTGATTTCCATTAAAAATTATATTAAAATATAATGCAAAACTTCTCAAATTTAGTATTTATAATTTGTATATTGATTTAAGTAACATGCTAGATTTTGGCCTAAATTGGGAAACCGGAAGCAGTACTTTACTTGAAGGTCATAATAAACTTTCATCAAACATTACATTAAATTATAATTAAAAATCTCAAATTTGGTAAATTATACTTTTATATCAATATAAATAATTTAATATATTTTGGTTTAAATTGGTGAGCCAAAAGGGGTTCTTTACTTGAAGGTCACAATAAACAAATAAAAAATGATATTAAAATTAAATTCAGAGATCATATGGTTCGGTAATAAAGGTTATAAGGGCGATTTTTTTTTCACTCTTATAAAACATTTTTATTACTTGTTTTAAGCGTTAAAATTGAGTGTAAAATACTTTTTTCCCTCCCCATTTATGAGCTGAACAAGTCTGCAACAGCAGAATAAGATATAAGCTAAGTGCGTTCTTCCGCTTAAAATGTCGAAACCGTCGATTTCCAATGCTTTGTGATAGTGTCGTTTGTCAAAAGTGACAGTGATAGTTCTAATGCCACGGAACAAGAAGAAATTTCTTGGGAACATGTTACTTACTGAAAGAAAACGTCTATAATAACGCCATATATAGATTTGACCAAAGCCATATATAACTACTATAATAACGGAATGATACCTGCAGAACTTTTGTGTGTTATGTGTCAATAGATGGATGTAGCGACGCCGAGTATCGTTTTTACTGCAATGCTCGAAAACTAGTAACCAAATTCAGGATAACTTTTTGAGCCACCCATTTATAATTTAATAGGCATACAAGGAAACCATGTGTTGTCCACATCAGATATTTAGAGTTTACAGACATGTGCAGATTTCTAAATTATTCAACACTGGATTTCCCTACGCCTTTAAAATAACCTGCATCGTACTTAATACATTCTTACCTACAAATTAAAACCTTTTTTACCTACCTATATGTTTCTGTTCACATATAATATGTTGGCAAAGTTATCAAATCAAAGTGAGCAAGCCATAGAGACTTTCAATGTGTTAAATTTTCAAAATTTTATCTGGTCTCCCAACAGAGATATTTCAGCTGGAAAACTAGAAATAAATAAAAAAATAAACAATTTTTAAATTTTGAAAGGGTAAGTTACTCACAACTGAAATTGTGTATAAAATAAGTATACACCTAAGCTCTCCTCTAAAAAAAAATAGTGAGGCTGAGAAATCATTACTTCTTTAAGAAATTTTCTTACAAAAATTGAGTCCTATTCATTCTCATTTGATAACTTCGGCAACATATGGTACATAAACATAAACGTATTAGGTACATAAAAAAAGTTTTGATTTGTAGCTCAGAATGTACTGAATACAATGCAGTTTATTTGAAAGACCAAGGACAATCCAGTATAAAGTAACTTAGGAATTCTAAGAAGGACTGAAAAACTGAAATAAAAATGGCCGCTATTTGTTAATAAGATATAGTAAAAATATTTAAAAATTATTTCTGAACCATCAAAACATCAAGAAATGGACCTACATAATATGAACTTTCTCTGAGACGGCAAACAATCAGTGTTTGACAACTTGAAATGATTCACCCTAATAGATAAATATAAAATAAAATTTCAATTTAAGATCAACATTCAACTGAATAATCAAAGAAATTTTCATATACAATATTTGTTTCCTTTAATTGTACAAATTATGTAGGGTAAAGGCACCAGTAATAGACACTTAGCCAATAGTAGATACTATGAGTTTAGGCTTTTAAAAATAAGGCTATGATATGAATCAGAATCCATAATTGGTACTAAAAGGAGTGTTGTCTTGGTTGTTGCTAAGAGAGATTCCCGCTCATATTTCTTGCAGAGATTACTATCAATAAGCTTAGTTTAAGGGAAAGTGCTGAGCTCCATGGCCAGCGCCCCTTCAGTTCGAGGAACTCCTTTAGGAGATAAATAGATTTGATTGATTGAAATGTTTAATCGTCTTATTTCCCAATATTTAAATTTTATTTTGATTAGTGATTAGTTGACTAAGGAGGTTCGGTTTGATGATAATGACTAATTTATTTATCAATTAAAACAGAATAGTTAACAATTAGTAGGGGTTTCTACTTCTGGTTAGAGCTATATATGATTTTCCAGTAGTAGACACATGTGTCTACTGCTGGAATCCTACTTAATCGACTGTTTTTAGCTTAAATAACTAATTTAGTGCGTATTCAGTAATAGACAGGGGGTTTCTACTACTAAATTAAAACCTGTCTACTACTAGAACTTAATATTAATATTCAGAATGCATCATTTCGAAGCCAATTGTGACTATTTCAAAATCAATTGCTACCATACTTTTTCCATTTCAATTGTAGCTTTTTCCAATTTAATTGTGACTCTTTCCATTTCGATTGTAACCTTTTCCCAGGTAGGTGATACTATTATTATCTCCCTACCTATTCCATTTCAATCAGGGAGGTTATAATAGCTATTATCACCTTCTTGATTTCAATACTAACCTTTTTCATTTCAATAGTAATCTTTTCCATTCCAATTGTAACCCAACAGGTCTTGAATTCATTCTGTTTACTTTTTTTTTTTGGAAGAGGAGAGGTGTGACTTTCATTGATTTGGTTATCGTTCATTACGTTTTCCAAGTTGCAAATGTCAAATTTACTATTGAAATTTTGTTCAAGTACGAGCATTTTTAATTAATTATTGGTTGTAAAATTATTCGGTATAGATATCGTTTATTATTTTTTAGAAGATGATATTTTTTAATTTACTATCGAATTTTTGAATGGAAATGCGCATTTCGATTTACAGGAGCTGTTAAAGGTTCCTTCGATACAGAGATCGTGCAATAGGTTTTTGAGGGGTCTGATTAGTTTTGTTAAATTGAATTTTCGATCGCTCATGTCCATTTCGAACTACCATTAGTATTGATTTTTTTTTTTGTGTGTAGGTATAGTTTTTTAGGTTTTCAAGGACGAAATAAAAAATCCATTTAAAAACGGAATTAGAATCCTCAAAAATCTAATAAATGATCGCTATACCAAAAAAAACTTCAACAGTAATGGTAAACCAAAATGAGCATGCGCGATCAAAAATTCGATAGTACATTCAAAAATATCATTGAAAACTAATATACGAAACCAATATCAAAATAAATGTCAAGGATAATGTTACTTCGAAATGCGCATACTCGATCAAAAATTCAATACGAAAAATGGAATCAGAACTCTCGAAAACCAAATAAACGATCATTTATCGAAGAAAATTTCAACAGTAAATCAAAATGCCCATGAGCGATCAAAAATCCTATAGTGAATTAAAAAAATATCGTCCTTCACAAAACATTAAACGATCTCTATATCAAAGAAAACTTCAATAGTAATAGTAAATTGAAATTCGCATGCACGATCGCATGTCCGCTAGTAAATTCGGAAATAGTGTCGTTGAAAATACAATAAACGATACCAATTCCGAAGAATTTTTCAAACTGATTAAAATAGTTATTTTTAAATAAAATGGGATTAATCCAAGTACAATTTTAATGGAAAATGTTACATTTGAATGGAAAAGTTAATTATATCTGACCTTTATTATTTAGTTTAAAATAGATTGATGACAATTATTTCATCAAACAAACTTATTTCCCTCAATAGATGGAATCAGAAATTTATTGCGTCTACTATTGGGATTTTAATGTCTACTACTGAGGTTATAAACCATTTTCAATTTTATGTTTTAAAAATTTAACTAATTCCTTTTTCTTTGTTTTTAATTCCTTGTTGAAATAGCTTCAGAACAACAATCAAAGTAATTTTCTTGGTGCCTTTGACTTAACTAATTGCTGATTTTTTTTGTTCATATAAAATATGCATATACATGGTTAATAAGGACGCTTTCCAGAGGAGTAGACAAAGTTCCTTTAAATAAATTAATTAAATGGACCGTTGATAAATTTAATAAATATCAACGGAAGTTCTATATGCTTGTATATCAATTCACCATAAAGACTTTATTCATTAAAATATTTCTGTTTCAGAAGAGCAATTGATACGTTTTTACCACAGCTGTTATTACGACATGGAAGCTACGAAATCTTGTATACAAGTTTATTACAATCTTAGATCTAGCACACCAGAATTTTTCAGTGACAGGGACATTAGCAGGCCAGAACTTAAACAGGCTTCAGAAGCTTTGTAAGTATCCTTACTGTTGTGGACTACCTTCTATTATTATTATTATTATTACGAGAAGATGGCAACACTGGGTTTTGGCGGGAAAGCCGGGGGCAGTCTAGCTTGGGGTAGCCATTGGGATGTTTGGGCTATGTCCCTTTCAAGTATAATAAAGTACTTCACCCTCGATCCATGTTTTGTATTAATGAACTCTTATTGCATGAATAACCAAAACAGAAAAATGGCGACGAGGATGGGATCGGGGCGTTAAGTATTGTGTTTACTCGTGTGCTTTCTTGTGATTTTTTTTAAAATCTTCAACAAACTTTCACCATGTCATTTCCTCGCTACGATCATTGTAAACCCGAGAGCTGGACTGAACATTTGGAGAGATTTCAGTTCTGGCTGGACGCAAAAGGAGAAATTACTGACGTTCAAAAGCGAGGTTTGCTGATTGAAACGTTGGATGATGCTTCGTTCCGGGATTTAAAAGGATGGATTGCCCCCTATACACTGAGGGAAATGGTTTACAGTGATTTGATGAAGGTACTGAGTGAGAATATCATCCCCACATTAAATCCAATGGTAAGTTACATTAAGTTTGTTGATAGGAAGCAACTACCTACAGAGGGAGGAGTTGCTTACATGGCTGAACTTAAAAGACTTGCAATTCCTTGTGATTTTGGTGGTTCAGCTTCAAAAATAATTTTATACCAATTTGTCTGTGGATTAAATAATCCTGATATACAGGCAAGATTGTTTACAACTAAGGACTTGACATCTCTGACTGCTTTGGACATGGTAAAATCTTGGGAGAAATCCGAGATAGATATACAAGAAAGCAGGGGTCCACTCAAGTCAGAAGTATATAAAATTTCTTTTTCAAACAACAGAGCAAATCTAAGCAACAATTTAGCTGCTAAAGTTAGATGTTTTCAATGTGGAGAGGTAGGCCACTTAGTGAAGGAATGTTCTATCCCTAAGCACACATTGAAGTGCAAAAAGTGTGGTAGAATTGGACATGTTGCCAGGGTTTGTAAACAGAGGTTTTCCCGAATGAATAATAATATTTCTTGTTCTCCGTCACAAATTCCTGAAGATGAAAACTCTAATTCTACTAATTTCATTGCAGCCAAGAAGACAATTTCTTCACGTTCTGAGGCACCTGATTCTATGTCCAGTTTTCCAGGTATTTCATCTACAGATAGTAACTTGGGAACAGAGAGCTTTAGGGGTGAAAACGTTTTTACAGTGTCTACAGTTCATAAAGATCCGTTTATTGCTGCAGTTTTAATAAATAAAATTCCTGTAGAATTTGAGATTGACTCTGGATGTTCTAAAACTCTCATGAGCCTGGCTTCATTTCAAAGGATCTTTTGTAATACTGAGGTCATTCCCCAACTGAACCAACCAAGTTTGGAGGTGCGAACAGGGAGTTCAGAAACATTACCAATAATTGGAGAGTTTAATGCCTCAGTTACATTTAAACATATTTGTAGTAATTTACCAGTGTTGGTAAATCCACAGAGGTGTTGTGGACTACCTTCTATTATTATTATTACGAGAAGATGGCAACACTGGGTTTTGGCGGGAAAGACGGGGGCAGTCTAGCTTGGGGTAGCCATTGGGATGTTTGGACTATGTCCCTTTCAAGTATAATAAAGTACTTCACCCTCGATCCATGTTTTGTATTAATGAACCCTTATTGCATGAATAACCAAAACAGAAAACTTACAATGCTTCTTGTCTTAACACAATAATCTACTGAATAAAACATAGCATGAAATCACAAGATATTACAATCAATTTTTATTTTATAATTGAAACCCATTTTGGAAGATTATTATTTAGATTTTCAGGGTAAATGGGAATTATTTATGTTTCTTATAATTTTATTAATCATTCTCATATCAGAACCAATGTTTCGTGGCTATTACCTCAGGGTACATCCTCAGGGTCCAATAACTAAAAGTTCAATAATAAATAATTAATAAAAATGAAAACAATGTATTTTTCTTTTTAAATATTAAAAAGTTCATTTTATTTTTTTGTTCCCATGATTTGACAGTTCTTGCAAGCAAAATTAAAATATATATTTATATTTAAATAAAATAACCTAATGGTATTATGTAGTGTATCCAATGCTGGCCTCAGTTTACTTCTATTCAAAATTAAATAAAAGCTAAAATTTTCTTAGTTCTTTTCATCTCAAAATATTTATAGAGTATACAGAAACCAAAAGTTTGTGTACTTCAGTTATATCATATAAAGAGAGTAATTTAAAGTAGTAGTAGTAATTTAAAGATTTAATCATTGTTATTTTCTTTAAATAAAAACTAATTAATAATTAAATTAATAATCGATCAGGAAAGTAAAACAATCAATAAAAAAGAAGTTGCTAAATTTGCATACAAAATTTACAACTTACAAGTCTAATAACTTCTTTCCAAAAAACAGTATTTATTATTCTAACTTACAGCTTTCAATTTTCAACAAAATAATAACTTCACCACAGGGAGATAATAACTCATTGAAAATTTTTTTTTCTAGTGTCTTATTCTCTTAAGAACAACAATGGCATTAAGACAATGGCCTTTAAAGAGGTGAAGTGGACTAATTCTCTTACCACTGTATATTAGCAAATTTTGTAGCAGCAGTTGTATTTTTAATTTTTTTCCTACAGAAAGACATTATTTAGATGTTGTGGTTTTACTATTCTTACCTTCTGTCTGTTTCTATCCATCACACTTTTTATAGAGGGATATGACAGATCATTCTTTATTTGATTTTTGTTTCTCTTGAATTCTATTCCTTCCTCCATCCATATACCATTCCAGATTATAGGTGTGGCCTTTTAATCCAAGAGCTAGGAAATTTAGTTACTTTTTTGAAGAAAACTTTTAGTCATATATCTATATAATGCCCATCCAGAGCATTCAATTTGAATTTGTCTTCCAACTCAAAGTGGTCGGGTTTCAAAGTGCCGGCCAAGAAAGTTGGCATTTTGGGACTTATTTTGGTTTTTCATCTATAATTCCTGAACGGTGCTTTCTATCAAAAAAGTCATGGTATATAAAATTGAATAACATTAAATTTTATGTCTAATAAGTACCACAACATAATAATTTGTTTAAGTGGTGTGATCGAAAACGATGGTCAAAAAATAACAATTTTGTCTAAAACAAATTTTTTTGACATTCTTGCAGATGTTAATGGCCCCGTATTTCATTACAAAACTTACAGGAAATTGAATGTTTTTTAAAAAGTATGCCTAAAAATTAGAATTACTCCTTTTTTTGCAAAACAATATGATATCTCTACACCAGATATATGACCAGATCTACACCTATATATGACACCATTTTATCAAACAATTATGTTGTGGTACTCATTAGACACAAAATTTAATTTTATATAAACTATAACTTTTTCGATAGAATGCACCATTTAGGAATTATAGACAAAAAAAAAATAAAAATAGTTCCATATTGCCAAATTTTTTTGGTCACCATTTTGAAACCCGACCGCTTTGAGTTAGCAGACAACTGCAAATTGAATACTCAGGATGGGCATTGGGCTATGAACATATGACTTAAAGTTTTCTTCAAATAAGTCAACAACTATTGTCTCAACTCTTGGACTAATTTTAACCATCTCCTATTGATTGATCTAGTTCCTTCAAAATTGTAAATAGTTGTCTTCCATCCTTATAGTTAAATCTGTATTTATTTATTTATTATTATGTTTGCCTCAATCCCATAGGGTCATTGGCAGTTCATGGATTTTTGAAATCCTGTTTAGATATTGATTATTAGGAATTTCACTTCTATTTCCAAATTTTGCGGAATTTTTTGAAAAATTTGATGTCTACATTGTCAGTTTTTTTTTTTCTTATGGCCAAATAATGCTGATACTTGTCTGGGATCCGGATGACTGATAAATATATATGTATATTTCCATTGCATTTCCAAGTCAATTGTGACCTTTTCCAAATCAGTTGTCACCTTTTTCATATCTATTTTAACTTTTTCCGAATCAACGGTTGCCTTTTCCATTTCAATTGTAACCTTTCCAAATTCCTTTTTGCTGCCCAACAAAATTTTGATAGTTAACAGAACATTAGCAACATTAAAAACCTAATGAATCATCACCAAATCAGTGAAATCCACATCTCCTCCTCTCCATAAAGAATATATATTTTAAAATAAATAAACAATAATTTTTTTCAAATATTTTAACTACTTGAAATTAGCACTTAAATAATATCAACTATCTAATAAACGAAAAAATCCCTGAAGAAATGCCGAAATAATTTGAAATCATTATTTAAATAAAAATAATTATTTTTAAAATAAAATAATTATTTTTCTAATTATTTATTTATTCAAAATAATTAATTCATGTTGATTGGGCAACATTGAAATGAGATAGATTATAACTAAAATGGAAAAAGTTACATTTGAATTGGAAAGGGTAACAATCAAAATGGAAAAGATGACAATTGATTTGGAAAAGGTTATAATTGACTTGGAAATGTATAAAATGTAAAAATACAATATTTTTTTATAAATATTCGTTGTTTGTTTATTTATCTAAATTCTTCACATCTTTTTGCTTGTTTTAATTGTTTCATTCCAAATTTGATTTTTAGCCATTAATGACCAACTTGGGGAGATGCAGAGTGTTATAAACTAAATAATATTTCTAGTGGTTAATTATGTCATTAGCAAATTAATAAAATATTAGACCTAATCGAAATTAACAATTTATGAACAATTAATTTAACATGTTATGAACAATTTATATTGATATTTTAATTTTAATTTAAGAAGTTAATTTTAATCTTATAGATAGTCAAATATTGAAAAAAAAATGAAATAATAGTAATAATATTTGCTATCAAAACATTGTTATTTTGCTAATAACTTCTCCTTTTCCAGATTTTATTCATCCCTCCCAGTTAAAGATCCAAATGGTTACCAAATCATTCTTCATGGCTTAAGACAGTATGAAGCCAGCAAATATAACTTCTGTAATGGAGTCAAACTTCTTGGCATGTCCATTGATGCTTGCCTGATGGTCGAAGGAACAGTTCCCGGTTTCATTTTCCTTTTTGACATGAAAGGAGTAAAGCTGAGCCATCTAACACGTCTTAGTTTCACTTTTCTCAAGAAATTTTTCACATATATCCAGGTAAAATAAATTTCATATTTGTTTATAATAAAAAGTGAGAATTTGATGATTATGTAAGTGTGATTCCTAAAATAGAAATAGCGAACTTTTATAACTATTGTTTCTTGCATTAAATTCAATTCATGCTATTTATTCTAGTATATCATAAATGCTATGTTTTCAATACGTTTATATGTATTGTAAATCATACTCTTCAATTTTATGAAAACATTCACCATTTAGAAACTTATAAACAAATTCCTTGTACTGGTTTAATTTGGTGATAACTCCCAATTCTGGTTAAAGACTAAATCTATCTTTGTCTGGTCTATCTCCCTGTTTATATTAGGTAGATATGAAATAAAACTTTTATTATTAAATATCTAAATTATAAAAAATTTGAAGACTATTTTATGGATCTTTAGAAGCTACATGTGTGAAATAAGTATAATTATTTATCTCATA